>OY720460.1:18404137-18409137 GCA_963082715.1 Harpalus rubripes
TTAAGTGAAAATAATCAAAATGGAAGAAACAAATTCGTAAGT
This sequence comes from Harpalus rubripes, assembly GCA_963082715.1. Lineage (NCBI taxonomy): Eukaryota > Metazoa > Arthropoda > Insecta > Coleoptera > Carabidae > Harpalus > Harpalus rubripes. The sequence continues at coordinate 18,404,180 of OY720460.1, forward strand.
ATTTATTGTAATTTTGATGTTTATAAAAACATAGCGACAGACACGCGTTTGAACAATTGTAACATAAAATTTATTAATCGTCTGAACTCTCTTTTGAATTTTAATACCGATTCATTGTATTAAAATCGTGATTATAATACAAACATTATTAATTATTTATTTATTAATGTAGGATATAAGAAACATTTTATCAATTATTGATTTGTAATATTTTAAATGTTAAAATCCATTATATATTTTAATCAACATCAACAATCATGGAACAGTAAACCATTATTGCATATTAAATTCCAAGCTTTAAAAAAATACGATTCGTACAACTTGTACGCTACAAATATTAAAAATAAAAAATTAAATTACGAGTAATTCTTTTTCTTTTTGCCACAACTCGGAACAGGAATTTTTAAAAAGAATTTTTATGATCAAAAACTTGTTGACTGCACCATTAACGTAACTTTAAAATTAATGGATAGTAAAATATTTTTTGCTGAAATAAAATTAATATTCAAGGAATAAATATTTCGATTAGTAGAAAATCTATATTAATTACAAATTTAATAGTAATATATGAGATGAGTAAACTAATGCAAAACATATTTAATGGTGCGAGAATATTGGCATTAATTATTTGTTTACATGGAAGTAATAATTATAAGGGATATTTGCCTCGACTACTAGTTGTTAATTTTGTATTAACAAAATTGTTATAAATTATAATTTATGTACATACAATAGAATTCCATTTATGCCTAAAGCATTATAAAATTAAAATTTGTAAATTTTTATATTTAATTTATGCGCTTACAAAACAAGCAAAATTAATTTTGTTTATTGATTCAAATGCAGAATTTTATGCTGTACAACTTTTATTTGACGCATTTTGTGTTTAAAATATTTGGGAATCAAGAAGCAATGCACTGCTTTCTCAAGATTATATACAGGTATGCGATAGCTGGACGGTAGTCAAGAGGAAAAATAGATAAAAGTGACTAGAGGTGGGCGCGTGAGTAACTTTTTGTTCACGATCACGCACGCTCACGGAACTAAAAATGTAATCACGACCAATCACACACGACTTTTTATGTTTCATTCACGATCACTCACGCTCACGATTTTATTTTGGCACTCACGCCCGATCACGCCCGGCGGGTCACGTAATTGTTTCTATGTACATTTAAGCCTCTTTAACACAGTCATAAGTTGTTATCAAATTTGTTAACAAATTGATAATAAGTTAGGTATCAGATTGGTTTCATTGGAAACGAAAGTTTATGGACAAATAGATTGTTCTATTCCATCATAAATATCATTATTTGGTAACAAATTTGTTAACAAAATTATGATCGTGTCAAACGGGCTTAAAGATTTGTATATCTTTAGTGAAATCGGAGCAACTGTGTATATAATTTTGGGTACAACAATAACACTATTTTTATGCAAAAAATACTGTTGATGACATATTTGGACATTATATTCACGATCACGTCGTGACCCATCGTGATCCATCGTGACCCGACAAAATCACGGCCCGCGCCCACCTCTAAAAGTGACGCTCTGATTTTTCTAAACAAATGTTAACATAACATAAATATTTATGTAATTCTGCAAATCTATTATTTTATTGCCCAAATATCACGGCACCCAGTTAAGATAATGGATCACTTGCCGACTTAATTCAGTATTACAAGTAGCTACCTTAATAAGAAACTATATTAAATACCATTCTTAAAATTACTGCTTCTACCTACATACAGGGCCGCTACGTGCGGGTGGGCAGGTTGTGCCTCGCACAAAGGCGCCTGACTTTCTCCTTTTCGTAAAGACAAAATTACTGTACAACTTATAAATTATAAGTAAAATAATTATCATATCAATCGGTTCGTTATTTTTTTAGCATTGTCATATTGAAATAATAACTGTGAAAATGTTGATTACAACAAAGAATATATTGATTATCACTCAAGAATATTGATTACAAGAATGAATCCTACAGTGAATCCATTATTTAAATACTTACTAGCATTTTGCGAAGAATCAAATGCTTTATGATTTACATCCAATTCTAAAATCTGTTGTAAAATTGTTGATTACAACAAACGATTTTCTAAAATATAACCTTGCACTTGCACAAAGCCAGGGCCGGCCTGATAGGTGAGGCGACGAGGCGACCGCCTCAGGCGCCGGATTGAAATAGGCGCCAAAACGACCTAGTAAAAATATAAAATTTTAATAAACAGCTGCAAATTTTCTTAATAATTTAATGCATTTATACCATTTATAAAATTATATTAAATATAATTACTTACAACCGATTCTTCGTTTGCCACTGAGCATTCTAACATCGTTTGCCTTTTTTGTAGCGATAATAACATACGAAACGAAGTACAAGAAAAATAAATGGAAAAAGAATTTTTCATTTTTAACGGTGTACCTATTAATTCTTTGGATGATTTCAATTTTAAACAATTTACAGTTAATGTTAAACGGTGACGATGAAACCGATATATCTGCAATAGACCTTCCCAATTTAACGGCTATCTCTTTCTATCGCTGCAAATAGTAAGAAAATGGCGCAAACAACTGCCAGTTGGGCTGTCAAACGAAACGTCAAAAATATTGCAGTCATTAAAATACCTGTATTCTCAGTGAAATTTTGTATCGTTAGACATTTTACCTTCAATAAAAGCTTTTGTAACTTATTTCGATAAGATTTTTTAAAGTTATCCGAGATATTCTCACATTTTACGTCTAAATGTTTTAGAATCAAACGTCATAGATCTCAGTTGTTCTTACTATGCGCAGATCCCCATTGCGCATATCTTCTATCTCTTTAAATTGGAAAGGTCCATTGATCTCAGTGAGGAACTAATAAATATTTGTCTAATTTTATCAAAGGTACTAAAAAATGCACAAGAAAAATTGAATTTTATTTGTAAGTATGCTTTTTAATGTAGGTACGATTATATTTCCAAACGTTGTTATAGCTTTAAGAATACTTTTAATATTCCCGGTAACTAGCAGTAGCGAAAAGCTGAACGCAGTTTTCCGAAAGTGAAAATTATAAAGAATTATTTTCGAAAAAGAAACACAAGAACGACTAAATGATTTAGGCATAATAGGAATAGATAACAAAACTATAAAGATGCTATCTCGAAAAATTGTTTAATAAATTTTTTTTTACTATGCAGTACTGTTTTAAATGTTTTGTTCTTTTTTCTGCATTCTTGATGTTCAATGACTTTTTAGTTGTAAATATTAAATATATTTTGAAATACATAAAAATTTCACTTTAATTAAGCCATAATTTTTCTCTTACACCGTTGCCATATTAATTTGAATATGGTATTTCAAAATATTGGGATGGGGCACATGAAAATAATAAGTAGATGAGGTATATTTTTTTGCTCAATATAATTTTCGTTATTGCTTTTATTGTTAATCAATAACAACATGAATTTTTAAAAAAATTAAAAGGCGCCGTTTTGCCTCAGGCGCCACAAGGCATCGGCCCGGCCCTGACAAAGGCGCCTTATACCCCCGGAGCGGCCATGCCTACATATTGGCTTTCCTGATTACAACAATTAATTATAACATGTACGTAATGAATCATCCGAATTGCCTTTTCTGTTATACGGTAGCCATTACAAACCACATCATTTGATCCTAACAGGTTGAGGGTATATAACACATGTGTCACGTGTCCCTTTGTCGATTCATCTTAAGTTGGTAGACCTTAAACTATTAGTTTGTTAGGAAGTTAGCTATTAACTACCTAACCCTGAGGGTGTCCAAAAAATAGTAAATAAGTAAAGAGCAAATGTTTGGTCATCAATCATTTTTGTTTGTTAGTTTTTTTATTGAAACAATGGAATTAAAAGTTTGTATATATTTTTGTCGACATTTATTACTAGAAATTATGTATTATCTGTATTATTTTGTAGGTATATGTTGGTATCATTAAATGTCATTGTTATTAATGACAATTTTTTCATGAAATGAAACGAACAAAATCAATTATCATAAGTGATATGAATAATAGATGATTTTCTATGAAATATTGACATGACAAGATCAAAATGTTATTTACTGTATCACAGTATATAGTTAGCGTAGGTCACAATAAATAAACAAAGAATCAAAAATAATTTTGAGTACTCAAGAAGAAAAACAAATTATTTATTTTTAGATATTTTTTTCACATGTATTTTCTAAATAAAGTAATGTCTGCACTCTGTAATTTTTATCTTCGCAACATCAAAGGTAATCAGCTCACTTGTTTCTATTATTATTCACTGCGCACCACTCATTCATTTATATGCATCGATATGGATACAGAATTGAATTAAATAAAACTCTTTGAAGCTTTTATTGATATTAATTACATATTAATCCATTTTAATTTAAAATATTGTCTGGCAAAATTTGACAGATTGAATTTAATACTTCAAATAATAATTTTATTAATAAAATATCTGGCAGATATGTGTGCGAGGTATTATGTATGTATTTATTCCTTTTACTATCTCAAATTCTGTAATTGTCATTTTTGATATACCCTGTCAGTTCTTCATTCGCTGTACGTTTTACGGGACAGATATATTAAAATAAAAATTTCTCATGTGAAGCCCCTTTGTCACGCATTTTCATGTTCACAGTGCATTATGGCATTATGGGTTCATTTAAAATGAAAAAAAGACCGAAATCATATAATATTTGTGCGTTAGGTTGTGTTAACAATGGACCTTTTCAATTTAAAGAGATAGAAGATACGCGCAATGGAAATCTGCGCATAGTAAGAACAACTGAGAGCTATGGCGTTTGTTTCTAAAAAAATTAGACGTAAAATGTGAGAATATCTCCATTAACTTTAAAAAATCTTATCGAAATAAGTTACAAAAGCTTTTATTAAAGCTAAAATGTCTAACGATGCAAATTTTCACTGAGAATACAGGTGTTTT